>CAWUER010000138.1:0-46000 GCA_963921195.1 Pegoplata infirma
CCCCAATTTAAGTACTCTACGTTTCTCTATAATTTTAAATTTTAAAATATGTCCTTCTCTTGGATGTTATTTCTACTGGAGGATTATTCCTGAATGTTTTTCACCGAAGGATCATACATTAAAAATTTCCAGTTTCTTGGGCCATTATTTCAGCATATATAAAAAGTACCAAAAGTACACATTTCTTACCACTTTAGAACGAAATTTCCAAAAAGTATTTTTTCCGGAATGTTTTAGTTCATCGAAGGATCCTACATTCCAAATTTCAAGTGCCTCGGATCATTATTTCCGGAAATATTAAAAGTACCAAAAGCACACTTTTTTAAGAAAGTACTTTTTCTTGTTTGTTTTTTAGTACCAAAATAACACTTTTTTATAACTTTTATTTAGAAACGGAATTTTTAAAAAGTAAATTTCCAGAATCCTACATTTCAAATTTTATGTTTTTATACCATTTTTTCAGAAAATAAAAAAAGTACCAACAGAATTTTCAAAAAGTACTTTTCCAGGTTCCTACATTTCAAATTTCAAGTTTCTAGACCATTATTTAAGAAAATATAAAAAGTACCAACAGAATTTTCAAAAAGTACTTTTTCCAGAATGTTTTTTTGTTTTACTGAAGAATCCTAGATTCCAAATTTCAAGTGACCAATATTTCAGGAAATGAAAAAATTACCAAAAACACTTTTTTACCCATTAAATCCCTTAGAACCAACATTGGCAAAAATCCCATATTTTTTCGGGAGTTGAACCCGCATTCAAAATTTCAAGTTACTAGAATTATTATTTTAGGAAATATAAAAAGTACCAAGAGAACACTTTTTTTCACCATTTTTAACCCTCTTTAGAAACAAAAGTTCCAAAAAGTGTTTTTTCAGAATATTTTTTTCTCCGACTCCAAATTTTAAGTTTCTGGGAACATTATTTCTGGATACATAAAAATTACCAAAAGTACACTTTTTAATCTCTTTTACCTCCCAGGAAACGAAATTTCCAAAAAGTCCTTTTTCAGACTTTTCCACCAAAGAGGGAAGGTTTGAAAAGTGTCTAGGATCATTATATCAGGTTATAAAAAAAGTATCAAAATACAATTTTTTACACCATTTACGAACCTTAGAAACGGAATTTAAAAAAATACTTTTTCCAAAATGTTTTATTCACTGAAGGATCCTACATTCCAATTATCAAGTGTCAAGGATCATTTCTTCAGTATATATAAAAAGTTCACACTAAACACAGTTTTTCCATTTCCTCACCCTAAGAAACGGAATTTCCAAAAATTATTTATTCCAGAATATTTTTCTCCCATAAGGTTTCTACATTCCGAATTTCAAGTTTCTATGACCATTTTTTCAGGAAATAAAAAAAAGTAACAAAAATTCACTTTTTACCCCGCTTAGAAACCAAATTTTCAAAAACCCAGCATTAGCGGATCTGTTTTCGGAAAGTGTATCTATATTCCATTTTAAGTTTCTATGACCCTTATTTCAGGAAATATAAAAAGTACCAAATGTACACTTTTTACAATTTTTATCCCCTTTACTATCCTCATTTGAAAAAAATTCTGCCTTTTCCGGGAGGCGAACCTTCATTCCAAATTTCAAGTCTCTAGCTTCAGCGGTTTGGGCTGGGCGATGATGAATGAGCATGTCAGTCAGTCACGTTACTATATGAGCAAATCCATGGGAAATTTAACTGGCGGATCACCGATTTTGTTTATTTTTGGTTATTTAATAGAGCTTCGTAAATGATTTAAAACTATAATTTATTTTTTATTTTTTTAGGATCAATACTTTGAAAGATATGGGCGTTTAAAAGAGCTCTTTTTTCAAAATATTGACTTTAAGGGCCTAATTTTGTAAATCACTCGCGTTGAACACATCACCAACGTGAACGCGAGGCTGAAAAAATGCATTTTTGTAAATCACTACGTTTTTGCGTTCAATCTTTACGTTATCACTTGAAATGTCAATTACATTAGAATCGGTGTTGCCAGATATTATAAAATTGAGAAAATTACCTGCCCATTTTGTAGGGGATACACACCCATTTTCGTGGGGAAACACATATATATGATAAGGCAACACCTACAAAGAGAATATTTGAGAAACAAGAGAACAAAAAAATGTAAACAAAAGAAATGTTGTATTTTAAACATAAATTAGCAGGGCTGTCAGATATGGCGATTTCTCGCCAAACGTGGCGATTTTGAAATGTGTTTGGCGACGAGTTTTTCGATTCGGCGACGTGGCGATTTTTTGGCGATTTACAAAATGATTGGCGATTTCTGTGGCGATTTTGTCAAATTATTTCCTGAATATTTTCAAAAGATTAGTAGAGCCATTATTTCAAATTATCAAATTTTATTTACTTTTGCTGCGCTTAGACAGTTAAAACTTTTTTTTAACATTTTCGACAGACTTTTTCCAAGTCTGCTCGTCTAAGTGGCTCTTTATGAATTAAAACAAAACAAAAAACATTTGGGAAATTTGTCCAGTGTCCAGGATGGTCAAAAACTATAATACGAGAATCACAAAAAAATTAATTACTTTTTTCTCCAATTTTATACTGTTGTAAACTGTTGTTGAGTAAAAATAGCTATAAGAAAATTATGAAATATTCAAGACCGATTATCATGGATCGATTGGGGTTTTTGCATTAGTGCAGAAAATAAGCATAAATGAATTTTGAGTGAAATTTATTGCCTATAGACAGATTTTAGAAGTAATTAGCAACATTTTTAAATGTAGTAATTTATAAATCACGGATTGAAGTAAAAAAATACAAAAACTAAAAAAAAATACTTTTCGCGATTTTTATGTATTTTTCTAGGGTTTTGGCGATTTTTGAGTATTATTATTTTCTAGCCATTACACGCAGAAAAAAAACATGGTTGCGGTGATCATGATTTAAGAGCGTCATATTATGATTGGAAATATGATTGTAGCAATAATGTTAATATGATTGAAGGCAACAAGGAATGTTAATCATTATATGATTACGGCAATAATGGCTTAAATGTTATATAATTATCATAATATATAATTCCAGTTTATTATACATATTTTTTTTTTTTAATTGAGAAAATATATTATGCTTAAATACCACACGTTTTTAGAAATTCTTCATTACTTTTTTTTTTTGATAAAGTTCACACCAATAATTTATTTTTTGTTTTTAAATGTTGTTTTTATAAATATGAAACCATTTTTATTAATTTTGGTTCAATTTAGTGGCAACCTGCGTTTTACATCAATGATTCGCAATAAACTTATGGCATTTTTCTAAAAAATTTCATCAACTATAACATTTTTGTCAGCTAACATTGAATGATTGTATAAATCATTAAGTTATTGACAAAATCATAACATATTTGCTGCAATCATAACGTATTTGTTACAAAATTAAAATTATTTTCAGCAATTATAACACATTCAGTAAACAAAAAATGCACAAAAAACACTTTAATATTTTCGATTTGAAGTTTTTATTTAAAATGGAAAGTTATTTTTAAACCGCACAAAAAATAAATTATATAAAGTATCTTTTTGTATTTCATTTCCTTCTGCGTTGATCCAATTTTTTAACTCAAATTGCCTTAAATTTTTTAAAGTACTAATTGGCGTCTTTGCGACTAACTGCTTGCTGGCAAAACACTAAACTGATGAATAAACCTGACAATGTTTGCAAAAATCAATTTTCATTAAGTTGTGATTATCTAATGATTGTTATAATCATGTTATGTTCAAATTTTAGGTGTGTCGAGAATATAATTAACTATAACATTGTTACAACAACCATATTGTACTTTTGAATATTGCAATTATTTTATCATGATTGAAGCGACCATTAAATGTCTAAAACAAGCATATAAATGATTAAATACAATTTTAAAAACAATAACTTGATTGCTGCAATCATAACTGGGTTTAGAGATCATAGTATAGTTGCTGCGATCATGTCGCAACCATATTTTTTCTCTGCGTGTATAAAAAAACAAAATATATTTTTTTTAAATAAAAGTAATTATTTTTTTTTACAAAAACTGAACAAATTTGAGTTTTGGCGATTTTAGACATCCGATTTGGCGATGAGCGTAAAAAAAATCTGACAACCCTGTAAATTAGTTGAAAACAGCCATGGGCCGTCAAGCTATTTTCGATGTTTTTCTTCTGCCGGAGAAGATTTTTTTACATATTATTACTTTTTTATTGTATGTTTACATATTCCAACATTATTAACTTATATTTTGCTATTTAAAAGCATTTTTGTTACATCAACGCCCCAAAATTTTAAGTGATCATTTTGACATTTCAAGTGATGAAAAAACTCTCTTGCGTTTTACAAAATTCCATTTTCCATGCAATTTGTTCTAAAAACACGTAAGTCAACGCGAAAAAAACAGCTGTTCAGCCCCCGCGTTTTACAAAATAGAAAATTGTCCAACGCGAGATAAATAGCCGCGTTGCGTTTTACAAAATTAGGCCCTTAGTTTTTGAAAATTTGTTTGCTCGGAAACCGTAAGCTGTACGAAAAAACTTATAAAAACAATATTGTTTATAAAATTATAAAAAAAAATTTTAAAAACCATATTTCAATGTCCTTTTTTCCTGGGAAGGACACGATGGATTTCCAAAACCAAAATTTTGTATTAAAGTTTAAAATGTCCTTTTAACGCTATGAAAATTTCAGTGAGGTGTTTTTTCGTATTGTTGAGCAATAATTGTTCAAAGTTTGTTAGATAGCCAAATATTAGATTTTTTTTCAAAATTTTGGCAAAAAATCAAATATTTAGCTGTATCACCAATTTTGAAAATTTATTGCTCGACAACAGGAAAAAACGCCTCCCTGAAATTTTAACATCGTTAAAAGAACATTCTAAACTTTAATAAAAATATTTGGTTTTGGAAATCCATGGTGTCCTTGACAGGAGAAAAGGACATTCCAATATTGTTTTAAAAAAATTTTCTTGAATTTTTCTTGAAAATTTTTTTTTTCTAATTTTTAAATCTCTATAATTTTATCAACAATATTGTCACAAAAAGTTTTTTCGTAAAACTTACGGTTTCCGAGTAAAAAAACACCAAAAAAACTGTCTAAAGTCAACTATTTGATTTTTTGCCAACATTTAAAAAAAAATCAAATATTTGGGTATCGAACAAACTTTGAAAATTTGTTGCTCAACAATACGAAAAACCACCTCTCTGAAATTTTAATAGCGTTAAAAGGACATTCTAAGCTTTAAAACAAAATTTTGTTTTTGGAAATCCAGGAAAAAAGGACATTCATATATGGTTTTCAAAATTTTTTGTTAAAATTAAAAAAAAAAAAAAATTTTCTTAATTTTAAATCTTTATAACTTAAAAACAATATTGTTCCTTTAAGCTTTTTCGTACGGTTTCCGGAGGAAAAAAATTAAAAAAAAAGCTGTCGAAAAGTCAATATTGACAAAAACTCGCATTCTTTGATATATTTTTTTTAGCATTTCTAAATTTAATTGTTATTTTAATTGAATTTTAAATCAGCCTTTCTGAATTTCAATAAAGCTGTTTTAAACTTCCATTGGTATTTTTTAAATTTTTTTTGATCGTGCTTTTTGAATTTTTAATTTCTGAATTTCAATTGAACTTTTTAAAACTTTAATTGATTGTTTCTAAATTGTTTTCTAAGTTTCAATTGAGTTTATTCAAATTTAATCAATCTTTTCTGAATTTCAATGTAGCTTTCTAAACTTCATTTAGGCAATTCTGAATTTCAAATTAGAATTTTCTATACATAGAGAAACATAGAGGCGAAGGTGAAAGAAAAATTAATATCACTATCTTTTTCTAATTTCTCACACGTACGTTGTCGATGTGAATTCAAAACACAATACATGTTTGCAAGTCGTACTTTGTCAACAAATACATGTATACAAGTTGTACTTTGACAACTCAATTTTTGACGCCTTCGCCTCTATGTTTCTATATTTTTGTTGGAATTTTCTTTTGATTTTTATTAAGTGATTTCATTCTTTCAAAATCCTACACCTAAAGTTATATTAAAAAGTTGTGTTATGTTGATAAGCAAAATGGGCAAAAAAAGGCAATTAAATTGTTAACTGGGTTGTTAAACTGTATGGAAAAACAACAAGAACAACAAGCAACTTAAGACTAAAATCCTTTTTACAACATTTTTCATTAAAAATCTCACAATGTTCTCTGCACTACTAAAACGCCCTCTGCATGCCATACTATTCTGCACAAATTAATAAAGATATTTAACATGCACATACATATTTGTTATATGGTAAATGTCTAAAAACAGAGAAAAAGGATGTGTGTTTTCGTGTGTGTCAGTAATTTTTATCCATTAAGATGACTTGACCACATGTAGATAATTGCTTTATGATCTGTAGTTATGGTTTAAATGAAATTTTCAGTTATTAAAATAAATGGCTAAAGTGGTCTTATTTATTTCCAGAGTATCTTCCGAGTGAGTGTGTGGTGTGCGGTAAATATCTTAATTTATTTATGAAATTTGTTTTTAAAGCACATTATGACACTTGTTTGTGTTAAAGTTTTCTTTTTGGTATAATTCAATTTATTTACTTTTGGATTTTTTTTAGTTTTTTTGTTAGAGAATTGTTACAGCCATTAAAAGTGTCGGTAAAGTTTTGAAGTATTAAATTATTTTTCACTTATGAGATTGGAAAAACAATCTTACTTTGCAGTTTTTCTAAGAAATGTTATTGGTGAATTTGAAATAATTTATGGTTAAAATTTATCATAACTCTGTAAATATAGAAAAACTTTATGTAATTGTGTTATCGATACATCGATAACAGCAGAATTTTCTATAGAAAATTTTGTATTGTCGACAACGGCTGAATTTTCCATACAAATGTTTTATTATCGATAAAAAAAGAATTTTGTACAGAATATTGTGTGTTATTGATAACAATAGATTTACAAAAAAAAAAATTATCGAATACAGCAGAATTTTCTATAGATAAGTTTTGACTTATCGATAACAGTTGAATTTTCTATAGACAACTTTGTATTATCGATAAGAGTAAAATTTTTTATGAAAAGTAGAATTTCCTATAGAAAACTTTGTGTTATCGATAACACTAGAATGTTCTATATAAAATTTTGTGTTATCGATAACACTGGAATTTTCAATAGCAAATATTTTGTGTTAACGATAACACTATAATTTTCTACAGAAAATTTTGTGTTAACGATAACACTAGAATTTTCTATTGGAAATTTTTTGTTATCGATAACACTATAATTTTCTATAGGAAATTTTTGTGTTATCGATAACACTAGAATTTTATTAGAAAATTGTGTGTTACCGATAACACTAGAATTTTCTAAAGAAAATTTTGTGTTAACGATAACACTAGATTTTTCTATAGAAAATTTTGTGGTACCGATAACACTAGAATTTTCTATATAGAAAATTTTGTGTTATCGATAACACTAGAATTTCTATAGCAAATTTTGTGTTGTCGATAAAACTAGAATTTTCTATAGAAAATTTTGTGTTATCGATAATAGTTGAATCTCCCATAAACATTTTTTGAGTTATCGATAGCAGTAGAATTTTACAAAGAAAATTTTCTATTATTGATAACAGTAGAATTTTCAATATAAAATTTCGTGTTTTCGATAACAATAGAATTTTTTTAAAGAAAATTTCGTGTTGTCGAAAAAAGTTAAAATTTTGATAAAACAATTTTGTGTTGAATTTTCAATAAAAATTTGTTGAGTTATCAATTCTTTGCAAAACAGTAGATTTTTGTAAAGAAAGTTTTCTGTTATCGATAATAGTAACTCTTTTAATAGAAGATTTTGTGTTACCGATACCAACAAAATATTATAAAGAAAATTTAGTGCATAAATTAAAGCAGAATTTCCTATCAGAAGTTTTATGTTATCGATAATAGTTAAATTTTCAATAATAAATTGTTTGTTACCGATAACAGTAGAATTTTTTTTACAAAATTTTGTGTAATCGATAAGAGTAGAATTTTCTCTAAATAACTATATGTTATCGATAACTGGAAAAATATCCATATACAATTTTGTATTATTTATAACAGTAAAAAGCTTTTTAGAAAATTTTGGTTTATCGATAACAGTAGAATTTTTTACAAACCGTAGAATTTTAAATAGAAAATCTTGTGTTATCGATAACACTAGAACTTTCTTTAGAAATTTTGTATCATCGATAACAGTTGAAAATCGTATAGAAATTTTTTAAGTTATCGATAACACTAGAATTTCATAAAGAAAGTTTTGTGTAATCAATAACAGTAGAATGTTTAAAAAAGGTAAAATTTCAATGAAAAATTTTGTGTTAATAAAAGAGTTGAATTTTCTATCTATACAAAACAGCAGAATTTTGTAAACAAAATTGAGTGTTATCAGTAAAACCAATATTTTTATAGGAAAGTGTATGCTATCGATAACAGTTGAATTTTAAATAAACAATTATATATAATCGATAACAATATAATTTTTCATAGAAAATTTTGTGTTATAGATCAAAGTAGAAGTTTCGGTATAAAATTTTGTATTATCGATAACAGTATAAATAGTTGTGTGTTATCGGCAATAATAGAATTTTCAATAGAATCAATATAATAATATAATATAATATATAATAATAGTTTTGATCACATCACATGATCAATTATTTTTATTTATTCTCTCTATTTATTTACAAACTCATTTTTAATAAATTCCACCTAACCGAGAACTGGTAACAATGACCGTCGTCTCGTTGTAGCGAAAAAAACCAAGGGTTCTGGTGGGAATCGAACCCACGACCCCCACGTTGAAAGGCTAGCACGCTACCAACTAGCCTACGGGGACCCCCTCAATAGTTATCGATTAATGCAGAGTTCACTGTGAAAAATCATGTCTAATTGATTACAGTAGAATTTTCTATAGAAAAAAATGCCTTTTTCGGCAAGAGTAGAATACAGAAAATTTTGTGTTATCGATTACAGTAGAATTTCTATAGAGTGAAATTTTTTTAAACATTTGTGTGTTATGCAATGAAGTAGAATTTTCTATAGAAAATTTCTTGTTATTTATAACTGTAGAACTTTCGACAAAAAATTTTAAGTTATCGATAACAGTAGAATTAGTGGTGGTCGTGGGTTCGATTCCCACCAGAACCCTTGGTTTTTTCGCTACAACGAGACGACTGTCATTGTTACCAGTTCTCGGTTAGGTTGAATTTATTTAAAATGAGTTGAAAATAGAAAGAATAAATAAAAAATAATTGATCATGTGATCAAAACTATTATTATTAAACAGTAGAATTATCCATAAAAAATATTGTATAGAAAATTTGGTACAATCGATAAAAGTAGAATTATCTATAGAGAAAATGTTTTCGACAACAGAAAATTTTGTGTTATCGATTACAGTAGAATTTTCTATAGAGTAATATTTTTAAAGACATTTTTGTGCTATCCATAAAATTAGAATTTTCTATCGAAATTCCTTGTTATCGATAACAGTAGAATTATCCATAAAAAATTTTGTGTAGAAAATTTGGTACTATCAATAATAGTAGAATTTCCTACAGAGAACTTGAATTAATCGAAACCAGTATAATTTTCTATAAGACAATTTATTTATAGACCACAGTTGAATTTTTTATAGAAATTTTTGTGCTGTCGATAACAGTAGAGTGTTCTATAGCAAATTTTGTGTTATCGAAAACAAAATAATTTTCTTTAGTAATTTTTGTGTTATCGATAGCAGTATAATTTTGTATAGAATACTTTGTGTTGTCGGTACACAGAAAAAAATAAAAAAAATATTTAATTAAAAAATTCGTAGATTTAATTAAAAAATTAATTAAATCCGGACCAATCACTAAAATGCGCAAATAAATTAAAAATATTTGTATGTCGTTAATGAAAAATAAATGGATATTTATTTAATTAAAAACTTAATACTATAAATTAAAAAATTTAATTAAAATTTAAAAAAAAAAATAATTAAAATTTTAATTGTATAAATTAAAAAAATTTTATTAAAAATATTATATTAAAAAAAAAAATTGTAAAAACATTCTTTTTGAATAAAATAGTTTAAAAAAAAAATATTTCTTCAAACTTTACCAAATTTATTTATGCCGTAAAGACATAGTCAGTGAGACGATTTTATAAAGTTGATTATAAACCTTTCATATACATACACATAAAACTATAAACAAAATGAGAATTCAAAAACCTATGTGAAAAATAAAAAAAACTTTCAACAAACTTTTTATACTTATGTATTTTTTTTGTATGTAATACAATGCAAGAGAAAAACACACACTCGCACACACACGGAAAACAAAACAAAAAAAATAAGTAAAGCTAGAAATTTATTTAATCATTTAATTATATAAATTAAATACTTAATTAATATTAAATTTGAAAACAATTAAAATATTAATTAAAATAAAGTTAAAAATTTAATTAAACAATTAATTATATTAATTAAAAGTTTAATTAATATTAAATTAAAAAACAATTAAAATTTTAATTAAAATAAAATATACGATATTATTTTCTGTGTAACAACAGAATTTTTTAAAGACAATTTTGTTTTATTGAAAACATTAGCAGATTCTATATAAAGCTGTGTGCTATCTGTAGAAAATTATGTGTTATCGATATGAGTAAAATTTTCTAAAAAAAAAAATTGTTATCGATAACATTAAAATTTTCGATAAAAATGTTGTGTTATCGATAACAGTAGACTTTTCTAAAAAAAATATTGTTATCGATAACATTAAAATTTAATCGATATGAGTAAAATTTTCTAAAAAAAAATTTTGTTATCGATAACATTAAAATTTTCGATAAAAATGTCGTGTTATCGATAACAGTACAATTTTCTATAAAAATTTTGTGTATAATATATATAATACTTTTATCGATATCACAAAATTTTTTACAAAAAAATTTCATAAATTTCTAAAATTTTTCAATAGAAAATTCAACTGTTATTGATAACAAAAAATTGTCTATTGAAAAAACTACTGTTGTCGATAACACACAATTTTCTATAAAAAATTGTGCTGTTATCGATAACACAAAATGTTCTATACAAAATTTTACTCAATAAAAAATTCTACTGCTGCCGATAATACCAAATTTTCTAAAAAAAAAATCTACTATTGTGGATAACCAAACATTTTCTAGAGAAAATTTAGATGTAATCGATAACATAAAATGTTTCATACAAAAATGCTACTATTAACGACAAAACCTAATTTAATAAAAAATTCTACTGTAACCGAAAAACACAACTTTTTATAAAAAATAATATTGTTATCGATAACACATAATTTTATATTGAAAATTATAGTGTTTACGATAACAGTAGAATATTGCATAGAAAAATTTGTGTTATCGATAACTGTAGTATTTTCTACTCCCAATTTTGCTTTATCAATAACAGTAACGTTTTCTATAAAAAATTTTGTGTTATCGATGACTTTCGAATTTATCGATAACAGTATCGTGTTATCGATAACAGTAATATTTTCTATGGAACATTTTTTGATATCGATAGCAGTTGAGTTTTCTAAAGCAAATTTTGTATTATCGATTACAGTAGAATTTTCTATATTATTTTCCATAAAAAGTTTTATTTTATCGATTACAGTAGATTTTTTTTTTAATTAAAATTTGATGCTTTCGTTAACGGTAGAATTTTTTATAGAAGATTTTCTGTTTTCGATTACGTCTAAATTTTTTATAGAAAATGTAGTGTTATTCACAAAAGCAGAATTTTCTTTAGAAAATTTGGTGTTATCGGCAACAGCAGAATTTTCTATTGAGTAAAATTTTTCATAGAACATTTTGTGTTATCGATAACAGTAGAACTTTTATACAACATTTTGTGTTGTCGATAACAGTAAAATTTTTTATAGACAATTTTGTGTTATCGATAACAGTAATATTTTCTACGGAACATTTTGTGTTATCGATAACAGTTGAATTTTCTATAGCAAATTTTGTATTATCGATAACATTAGAATTTTCTATGACAAATTTCGTGTTATCGATAACATTAGAATTTTCTATGGTAAATTTCGTGTTATCGATAACTCTAGCATTTTTTATAGAAAATTTTGTGCTATCGACAATAGTAGCATTTTCTATAGCAAATTTCGTGTTATCGATAACAGTAGAACTTTCTATATATATAATTCCGTGCTATTGATAACAGTATATTTTCTATAAAAAATTTTATGTTATTGATAACAGTAGAATAGAAATTCTATAGAATTTCCGTTATCGATAATAGTAAAATTTTGTTTAGAAAATTTCGTGTTTTCAATACATCGATAACCGTAGAATTGCTTTTTAGAAAATTTTGATTTATCGATACATCGATAACAATACAATTTTCTACTGTATATGTTAACTGTTCTAAAGGCGCGTTTACACGGGAGAAAAAACTGCTAGACAAAAACCAAAAAACTGCTCTGTGTATCTGTGAATTTTACTTTTTCAATAATTGTGTCAAATCAAATTCCTCTAAAACGTATTATTTCTTACGTTTTTTTTTTTGATAATGTTATAGATTTTTGGAAGACATTGATATTATTTTTGATTTGAAGTCTGTATTTTGTTTAAGAAAAAAATTATAACGAAAACAAAATTTATTTTTTTACAGATGATATTTAAGAATGCTAGAGGTGACAAATTTTCGATTTTTCTATCGAGATTTCTTTCTCGTGTGAACGCACCTTAATGTATTTAATATTCAAACTCCCTTTTTAACATTTTCTGTAACTATTGTTACGTTTTTATTTTGTTGCAAATAAAAATAAAATGCCTTAAATATCTATCAAGATTTAAATGTTGTCATAACAATAAAAATTCTATAATAAAATGTTTTGTAAAGGTATTTTAAAAAATTCATTTTACAAGATGCTGACCATTGTCCAGGATATATTGCCTAAAGGCCATACTTATCAACAAAACATTTATATTAAAATATTTTTTATATTAACAAAAGAAATTTCTAAAGAAATGATTTGGTTGTGACATATTTTTGCACATAAGTGAATTTTAAACATTCAAACCGATACTTAAACTTGATATTTATGCCTGTTGTATCTTCTATATATTTTAAGGATTTTAAAGAAAATTAATTTAAACACATGTCTTTTTACATTTAGCAACATGGTTACAAATTTATAAAATTATTAAATTGTTAAAGAAGTTTCTTGACAATGCAAAAACACTTTCATCTTTAATTTGAAAATGTTGGAAAATACAAATATGAACAAATTATACATGTGTGTGAGTGGGTGAGTGTGTGTGTGTGCAAATATGTTGAACAATAAGTCAATAACTGCCTTGAAGGATTTTATTCCTTTTAGCTAGAAAACTTTTTGAAAATTCATTTGTTACATTCATGATTATGATAGTGGTGGTGCTAGATGGATGGTTGGGAGGATGGTTGGCAATGGCATGAAGCCAGTTTATGTGTGATGCTAACGAAGTTTATAAAAGATGAACATGTTTCTTCAATTTGCCACTTAAGCCAAACAACACTAAAGTCAATTATTATGATTATCACACACTCACACAGAAGTCGAGTAAACGAATGAGAATTGCAGAATAATTCTGAGATAGATGTTAGACAATGGGCTAGAAACCAGAAAAACAGACAGAAAAATCGATAACACAAATAATGAAAAAAATATTTCTAAAGGTGCGTTCACACGAGAAAGAAATCTCGATAGAAAAATGAAAAATTTGTCAACTCTAGCATTTTTAAATATCATCTTTAGAAAAAATAAATTTTGTTTACGTTATAATTTTTTTATTAAACAAAATACAGACTTCAAATCAAAAATAATATCAATCTCTTCCAAAAATCTGTAACATTATCAAAAAAAAAGGTAAGAAATAATACGTTTTAGAGGAATTGGATTTGACACAATTATTGAAAAAGTCAAATTCACATGTACACAGAGTCGTTTTTTGGTGTTTGTCTAGCAGTTTTCTCTCCCGTGTAAACGCGCCTTAAGGCAAATCATTTTATAATCGATATATCGATAACTAAAAATTGTTTATAGAAAAATCTGTTTTTTCCATATCTCAAAAAACACAAAATTTTCTATACAAATTTAACTGTTATCGATAACACAAAATTTTGTATAGAAGTTTTACTGTTATCGATAACACAAAATTTTCTATAAAAAATTTTTGCTATCCATGACTCAAAATTTTCTTTAGAAAAATTTGTTCTATCGATAACACTCAAAATTTCTACACAAAAATTTTTCTCTCGATAACACAAAAATTTCAATAGAAATGTACTATAAACGATAACACAAAATTCTCTATAGAAAATTATAATGTAATCGATATCACAAGTTTTTTTATAAAATTTCTACTGTTATCGATAACACAAATTTTTCCAAATCGACGACTCAAGATTTTCTATAGAAAAATTTGTTCTATCGATAACACAAATATTTCAATAGAAATGTAGTGCTATCGATGACACAAAATTTTCTATAGAAACATTTTTTCTCTCGATAACACAAAAATTTCTATAGAAATGTACTGTTATCGATATCACAATTTTTTTAATAAAATTTCTACTGTTATCGATAACACAAATTTTTCCAAAAAAAGGTATTTTACTGTTATCGATAACACAAGATGTCTAACAAAAAATTCTAGTTTATCGATGACACAAAGTTTTCTATCCAAAATTCTACTTCTTATGAAATCGATAACAAAAAAATTTCTATAAAAAAATCTGCTGTTATCCATAACTCGATAACACAAAATTATTTATAGAAACTTCTTCTGTTATCGATAACACAAAATTTTCTAAAGAAGTTTTACTGTTATCGATAACACTAAATTTTCAATAGCAATTTTACTGTTATCGATAACAAAAAATTTTCTATAAAAAATTTTTGCTATCGACACAAAATTTTCTATAGAAAAATTTGTTCTATTGATAACATCAACATTTCCATAGAAATGTAAAGTTATCAGTGACACAAAATTTTCTATAGAAAAATTTGTTCTACGATAACACAAAAATTTCTATAAAAATGTACTGTTATCGATAACACAAAATTGTCTGTAGAAAATTATAATGTAATCGATATCACAATTTTTCTTATAAAATTTCTACAGTTATCGATAACACAAAATTTTCCAAAGAGGTATTTTACTGTTATCGATAACACAAAATGTTTATAAAAAAATTCTAGTTTATCGATAACACAAAGTTTTCTTTCCAAAATTCTACATCTTATGAAATCGATAACAAAAAAATTTCTATAAAAAAATCTGCTGTTATCCATAACTCGATAACACAAAATTTTCTATAGAAACTTCTTCTGTTATCAAAAACACAAAATTTTCTATAAAAATTTTACTGTAATTGATAACACAAAATTTTCTATAGAAGTTTTACTGTTATCGATAACAAAAAATCGATGACACAAAATTTTCTATAGAAAAATTTGTTCCATCGATAACACAAACATTTTCATAGAAATGTAGTGTTATCGATAGTGTTATCGATGACATAAAATTTTCTATAGAAAAATTTGTTCTATCGATAACACAACAATTTCTAAAGAAATGTACTGTTATCGATAAAACAAAATCGTCTATAGAAAATTATAATTTAATCGATATCACAATTTTTTTTATAAAATTTTTACAGTTATCGATAACACAAATTTTTTCAAAAAGGTATTTTACTGTTATCGATAACACAAAATGTTTAATAAAAAATTCTACTTTATCGATAACACAAAGTTTTCTATCAAAAATTCTACCTGTAATGAAATCGATAACACAAAAATTTCTATAGAAAAATCTACTGTTATCCATAACTCGATAACACAAAATTATTTATAGAAACTTCTTCTGTTATCGATAACACAAAATTTTCTATAAACATTTTACTGTTATTAATAACACAAAATTTTCTAAAGAAGTTTTACTGTTATCGATAACACAAAATTTTCTATGAAAAATTTTTGCTATCTATGACACAAAATTTTCTATAGACAAATTTGTTCTATCGATAACACAAAAATTTCTATAGAAATGTACTGTTATCGATAACACAAAATTCTCTATAGAAAATTATAATGTAAACGATATCACAATTTTTTTTATAAAATTTCTACTGTTATCGATAACACAAATTTTTCTAAAAAGGTATTTTACTGTTATCGATAACACAAAACGTTTAATAAAAAATTCTAGTTTATCGATAACACAAAGTTTTCTATCCAAAATTCAGCTTCTAATGAAATCAATAACACAAAAATTTCAATTGAAAAATCTGCTGTTATCCATAACTCGATAACAAAAAATTATCTACAGAAACTTCTTCTGTTATCGATAACACAAAACTTTCTATAAACATTTTACTGTTATTGATAACACAAAATTTTCTATAAAAACTGTTTGACACAAAATTTTCTATAGAAAAATTGATCTATCGATAACACAAAAAATTTCTATACAAATGAACTGTTATCGATAACACAAAAATTGGTTCTATCGATAACACAAAAATTTACTTAGAAATGTACTGTTATTGATAACACAAAATTGTCTATAGAAAATCATAATGTAATCGATATCACAATTTTTTTATAAAATTTCAACTGTTATCGATAACACAAATTTTTCCAAAAAGGTATTTTACTGTTATCGATAACACAAAATGTTAAATAAAAAATTCTAATTTATCGATAACACAAAGTTTTCTATCCAAAATTCTGCTTCTAATGAAATCGATAACACAAAAATTTCAATAGAAAAATCTGCTGTTATCCATAACTCGTTAACACAAAATTATCTACAGAAACTCTTCTGTTATCGATAACACAAAATTTTCTATAAATATTTTACTGTTATAACACAAAATTTTCTATAAAAAAATTAGAATAGAAACTTATAATGTATTCGATAGCAGAATTTTTTTTTATAAAATTTCTACAGTTATCGATCCCAAATTTTTCCGAAAGTGTAGTTTACTGTTATCGATAACACAAAATTTTTAATAAAAAATTCTAGTTTATTTTTAACAAAAAGTTTTCTATACAAAATTCTACTTCTGAAGTAAATTCTACTGTTATCGATGACAAAAGATGTTTAATAGAAAATAATACAGCACTCGATAACGCTAAATTTTCTATTGAAAACTCTACTGTTGTCGATAAATCAAAATTTTCTATAGAAAATTCTACTGTTATCAATAACACAAAACTTGTAAAGAAAATTCCACTGTTATCGATAAATACAGATCTTTCTATAGCACACAACACAACATTTTTTTTAAAGAAAAATCTACTGTTATCGACATAACGATAACAAAAAATTCTTTGGAAAATTCGACAAAATTTTTTTTATAAAAAATTCTGCTGTGATCGATAACACATGATTTTATTTGAAAATTTTATTGTTATCGATAACAAAAAACTTTCTATTAAAATTTCTGCTGATATCGATAACACAAAATGTTCTATAAAAATTTTTACTGTTATCGATAATACAAAAAATTTCTATAAAAAATTTTACTGTTATCGAAAACACAAAATTTTCTATTAAAAATTCTACTGATATCAGTAACGATTTTTTTTTTTGGAAAAATTCTATTGTTATCGATAACATAAATTTTCTATTAAAATTGCATCGTTATCGCTAACACAAAATGTTCCATCGAAAATTCTACTGCTATCGATAACATTTTCTTTACAAAATCCTTCTATTACCGCGAGTAAAAGATTTTCTATAGAAAATTCTACTGTTATCGATAAGAAAAAATGTTGCAAAAAATGTACTTGCTGTTAGCGTGATACAAAAAGTTTGAATAGAAAATTTTACTGTTATCGACAACACAAAATTTTCTTTAAAAAAATTTTACTGTTATCGATAACAGAAAATTTTTTACCAATTTTTTTTTTGTAATCGAAATTACACAAACTTAATTTTGTGTAATTTACACAAATTTTCTATAGAAAATTCTATTGTTATCGATAATACAAAATTTTCTTTAACAAATCCTACTGATATTGATAACACAAAATTTTTTTTTAAAATGTTTACTGTTATCGATAACGCAAATTTTTTTTACCATTTTTGTTTTTGTAGACGAAATAACACAAACTTAATTTTGTGTAATTTACACAAATTTTCTATAAAAATTCTACTGTTATCGATAACACAAAATTTTCTTTAACAAATGCTACTGATATCGATAACATATTTTTTTTTTAGAAAATTTTACTGTTATCGACAACATAATATATTCTATGCAAAATTTTACTGTTACCGATAAAAAAAATTATACAAGACTCTACCCTTATCAATAATACAAAAAATTCTAAATTTATCGATAACACACAGTTTTCTACAAAAGAAAGCTACTGTAATCGACAACACAATTTTTTGAAAAAACAACTCAACTTTTATCAATATCACAAAATTAACTTTATAAAAATCCTACTGTTATCGATCATACACAATTTTTAATATAAACTTCTGCTGTTATCGATAACAAAGAAATTCTTTTAAATATTCTATACAAAAATCAACATCAAAAATATACTATTGTCGATAACACAAGATGTTCTATAAAAAATATACCGTAATCTGCAACACAAAATAATCAATTTAAAATTCTACTGTTATCGATAGCACAAAATTTTCTATAAGACCTTTTATTGTTATCGATATCGATAACACAGAATTTTAATAGAAAATTTGACTGCTACACAAAATTTTCTACAGAAAACTCTGCTGTTATAGATAGCACGGAATGCTCTATTTAAAATTCAACTGTTATCGATAGCTAAATATTTTCTATAGAAAATTCTAAACAATTCGATAACACAAAATTTTCTGAAGAAAATTCTGATGTTATCAATAACAAATCAAATTTCTATAGAACACAAAATAACAGTAGAAAATTTCTACTGTTATCGATAACACAAAATTTTCTATAGAAAATTCTACTGAAATCGATAACTAAAAAACTGTTATCGATAATACAAAATTGTGTATAAAAAATTCTACTGTTATAGATAACATTTTTTAAAGAAAATTCTACTGCTATTGATAACACAATTTCTGAAAAAACATTTTATATAATTGTTATCACATCATCGATAACTAAAAAAAATCTACAGAAAATTTTGTGGCCCACAGTATTTGAAAACAATCTATACAAAAATCAACATCAAAAATAAATTATTGTCGACAACACACAACTTTCAATAAAAAATGTACTGTAGTCTGTAACACAAAATTATCTGTTTAAAATTCTACTGTTATCGATAACACAAAATTTTCTATAAAACCTTTTATTGATATAGATAACACAGAAGAAAGATAACACAAATTTTACTGCTACTCAAAATTGTGTACAGAAATCTCTGCTGTTATTGATAACAGGAGATGCTCTACATAAATTTATACTGTTATCGATAGCAAACAATTTTCTATAGAAAATCTTACCGTTATCGATAACACAAAATTTTCTATAGAAAATCCTACCGTTATCGATAACACAAAATTTTCTGAAGAAAATTCTTAAAACATATTCCGCTGTAATCTATAACAAAACAAATTTCTATAGAATAGTCTACTGTTATCGATAAAAAAAAAATTCTATAACAAATTCTACTGTTATCGATAACATAACATTTTTTAAAGAAAGTTGTACTGCTATTGATACAAAACATTTTAACTCTTAAGCTACGTTCACAATGTCAGAGTCACTCCAATCCATGGCAAAGTTTAAAATGTTAACTGTGCACAATGTAGATTGGAGTTTTGTCAGATTCAATATGTCATTTGACTTACCTTTCTTACTATTTCACAAAATCACGCAATTAAAATTTGCGTACGTAATTAATTTATTAAAAACTAATTTTTTTAAATATTTTTTTATTGAAACTTCATACAAATTATTTATATTTGTTTTGTTTTTATATTTTTTAAATGACATTAATAGAGATGGCACTTTCACAGAGGTGTATTTTTTCTCTGTTAACGGTTAACATAGGCTCTGTTAACTCCAGATTGGAACTCCAGAGTAGAATATGTTTGACTCTGGAGTGAATTGAAAAAAGATAGTCAAATTCAAAAATATGAAAGTGCAAAAGGGAAAGGTATAAAATTTTCCACAGATTGGAGTACTCCGACATTGTGAATGCGGCTTTAACAATTCAATCAATTTGTGGAAAAATCTAAAGAAAATGTTGTGGCCCACTGTATTTTGAAAGGAATAATGTAAATGGAAAAGCAAAAGGATTAAAAATACTCTTAAGAAAGTCTCGAGCTTATAACTTATGCAACAGCGAAAATTGTAGAAAATTTTAAAAGACAAGTAGGAAAAATTAATCATTTACCAAAAACCAAGAAATTGAAAAACAATAAAGTAAAAGTTATCTAGCAGAGAAACGAAAAAAGGAACAGGGAAGTGAGTTGGTACTTTTGGTAAATATTCTCAAGACTAATTCAAAAAACAAAAAAAAGATGTTCAAATAATTTGTAACTTTGCAGTTTCCTGATTAATTTCGATAGCGCGATTTGAAAAAAAAAATAATAATATTTTATTAATTTTAAGTATTGTGGGAAAATAAAGGATTAATACCAACTGGTTTTAATATATTTTTTTTAAACATAAATTTTTTTAGTAGTAGTTTTTTAATTAAAATTAAATTTTTATTTGTTTGGTCGTTGTATAGATATTATTATTTAATGGAAAATTTGTATAAAATAAAAAAAATATACATTTAATAAGCCTTTTTTATTCATTCATTGACAAATAAAAACCATAATCATATTAACATTTAATGTAACAATAATAATTATAATAATATTAAATATTTGCATATCAATATTTACCATTATTAAATCATAAATTCAAAACTTGTCAAACTCCCATTTACTCAAAATAGTCGTCTGTATTTTAAATTTAATTTATTCGCAGCAAAAACACATGCAATTTTGTGTCAATTGAGATAAGGACAATTAACACCCGTCACTGAGTAAAATGAATGACCCATAAATGGGTATTTATAAATGTAAAAGGATTATTAAATCACATCACAAAACATATAACTTTTTTCCAAATTAGTATTAAAGTAGTAAAAATTATATATTTCAACTAAGCCTATTCAAAAATACTCTACACAATTCTTAAAATAATGAAATTAAAATAACTGAGCTCGAGGTCTGTTGTTTTAAATAATTTTTATATTATTTCTTCGATATTTCGAAATTCATCGAATTTCATCCTTTTATTTTATTTCTTCAATGTTTCGAAGTTCATCGAATTTCATCCTCAGGGACACTTGTAAAAAATTACACAAACAAAACTAACTTTAAGCTATAGATGTTTCAACATCGTCGCACAGTGGCCACTAGTGGGTTCGATGGTACCCAAAATGGCGATTAATTCAGATATGCAGTAGTTTTAGAATATTATATTTTTTTATTAATGAACTAAAATAAACTCGTAAAAATACACATTTTGGAAAAAAAATTGGAAAAAATTTTTTTTTAACCTGTTAGACGTTTTTTTTTTGTTTTTCGCAAAAAAGGGTTATAGTTCACAATTTTTGCTGTAACTTTGGAATGAAAAGCGATAAATTAATAAAAAAAAATTGGAAATTAAAGTGTACATAATGTGCTATCAAAGTAATTAAAGAAAAAACGCATAATATGTATTTATATTATTATAAATTTTATTTAAAATCCAATTTTTGTTTTTCACAAAATATCATAAATGTACAAATTTATCTGAAAAAAGTGATTTAAGGAAATATAATAGTTTTTTATTTATGAATTATCATAAATACATAAAAATACAGCATTTCAGAAAAAAAGAATTTAACAAAAAATTTTTTTAACCTTTTTAAAACACTAAACCCTTGAACAAGTATTAAAGCTACAAAAAACAAATGGAGGGGACGTTTTTTTTTTGCGTAGGGGGGAGGGTTTACCGGGAGACTATGGGGGACACCTTCCCCTCGCGATAAACGTTGCCAAAAAAATAGATGTCAGTTTTTGCACCTACCCGGGTGAAAATGACCATGTATGTTCATATATGATGCATATATGGATGTCCATACAAGTGCATATCCGTAATTTGAGGGTACATGTACATTAATGATCATACATTGTCATACATGAATTTGTATGTAATTTTTTTTTTTGTATTTTTTTCCATAAAACGTCTATTAATTGAAATTTTTTCAAATATAAATAATTTGTACTAACTGACACTGATTTTTTAATAAAAACTAACGAATATTTTAAAAATATACTTTGGACTTTATGATACTTTAGGATAATCAAAGCTTCGAAGAATTAACCACTTTTCGAATGAATTCACAAATAAAATACATTCGATTTTTATAGTCACTGAATACAATTATCTTTAAATATCAATATTTCTTGGAATAGATTCGATTTTTACCATTAAATCGAATTCTTGTTTATGAGAATTTTAAAAACTGAATGCATTCTTTATTTCATTTATTTATTATTCATGAGACTTTTAAAAATCGAATTTATAAAAACTTCAATTCAAACGCATTCAATTTCAAAGTCGAATGAAATAGAAACCGAATTCATTCTATATTTTAAAATCAAATGTAAATTCATTCGATAAATTGTGATTGGGGAATACAATTATTAAAGTTTAATTCAGAACACCAAATCTTATTAAGGGATGAAATCCTTCGCAGCTCTGACAGTAATACCGTCAGAGTGTTCGAATTTTCTTCTAAATTTGGTTTACGTTAGTGCCGTTCATATTAAATACAAAAATTATAACCAATCTTGATGATGTATGATCATTATTGTCCAACCGAACGACTTTTTCAGACTGAACCCATACATGAACTTCGTCCAATTTTGCAAAGTTCTGCCGAACCCAACCTTTAAAAAAAATGTTTTTAAGACATGTATGCTATGCAGATGCATAGCATATATGAAGGAGTATGACATATACCTATCCACACATAGTTGCATACATTTACATATGAGGCATTCCACACCAAATGTTCAGCAAAAAAAAAGTGATGTCGTGTAAATATGAAATCAATTGCAAAGTATTCGCCCTTAGTACTATTAAATAACAAAAATAAAATTTAAGATTTTTCAAAAAGTGGGCCTTGGAGGCATGGTCAAAAATTGAAAATTTCAGCATTTTTTGCCTAAGTATCCTTATTTCATTATTTATGCCAATGAAATGAAATACAGTGATGTCTTTAAAATAAAAGTTTTTTTATAGATTTTTGTATGGGCTATCGATTAAAAAAATAAAAATTGGAAAATTTTCAGAAGAAGTTCTGAATTTTTTAAATTTAAACTTAAACTTTATTTATCAAAAAACATGCCACAATTTTATTTCTTTTTTAAATGTTTAAAAATTAGTTAAGGTGTATATCTATCCGTTCTGAAATTTTCAGAGATGCATTTTTCCTTGTTTTCGAGAAAAAAAATGTTGAACATTGCACTATGCTTATAATTTACAATAATGGGGTATATTACGTATGCGAATGAGTAATATTAACTCTTAAAAAACATTTAAAATAGAGATGTTTTCGTGGGTGAGTTTTTTTTGATGACCACGTACGGTCACGAAGGAAAAGTTTTAGTCACGCACGATTTTTCATTTTCCTCACGTTCACGTACGCTCACGTGAGTAGAAAAAAATGTTGTCACGGGCACGATACTCACGTGAGCGTGACTGAGCGTGAGCAAAATTAATGATCATGTGTGATTAAAATAATTTCCTTGGTGAGAGTTCGTGATGGTAAAAAAAAACTTACCCACGATCATATCTCTATTTTAAATGTTTTTTAAGAGTTAATATTACTCATTCGCATACGTAATATACCCTATTATTATAAATTATAAGCATAGTGCAATGTTCAACATTTTTTTTCTCGAAAACAAGGAAAAATGCATCTCTGAAAATTTCAGAACGGATAGATATACACCTTAACTAATTTTTAAACATTTAAAAAAGAAATAAAATTGTGGCATGTTTTTTGATAAATAAAGTTTAAGTTTAAATTTATAAAATTCAGAACTTCTTCTGAAAATTTTCCAATTTTTTTTTTTTTAATCGATAGCCCATATAAAAATCTATAAAAAACTTTTATTTTAAAGACATCACTGTATTTCATTTCATTGGCATAAATATTGAAATAAGGATACTTAGGCAAAAAATGCTGAAATTTTCAATATTTGACCATGCCTCCAAGGCCCACTTTTTGAAAAATCATAAATTTTATTTTTGTTATTTAATAGTACCCTAAGGGCGAATACTTTGCAAATGATAGCCCATTGAAACCACTATGGTTTTTCTGTAGTGGAACAGTTGGTGTGGAATGCCTCATATATGGAATATTACATTACTTGTGTATGTTCATATATGCTCCCATATATGACACACATTTACATATATTGTTCATATACTATCATACATGGAATCATGTATGAGCATGTATGAACATGTATGAACATACATGGTCATTTTCACCCGGGTAATTAATAAAAATGTGTCTTTATTTAAATTATATTTTCTATACACGCCCCCAAAAAGGGGCGGACCGAAAAAAATCGCTTTCCTGATCCCCTTTGGTTCAAATTCAGGTCGATAAACTTCATATGGCATTAAAATGTTTCATTTATTGAACAAATATACAAATAATACTTGTAAAAAAAATATTTTTCTGGGGTAGTTTTAGTTCTTCAAGGGGGAACTTTTTCCCCCCTGGTCGGATTTTGCTCGTTCAAGAACTTAACCAGCATATGACCATTATACATATTTGTGACAAACTTTAGGATTCTAGCTCTTGTTTTATGTACTTTATGGTGTGCTCAACAACTGACGGACGGACGGACACACGGTTAGTCACAGAATGTCTTAGAATCGATCAGTGATCAATAATATACACTTTATGGGGTCCTACATCCATACTTCGATGCGTTACATATGGAATGACAAAGTTAGTGTAAGCCCATACTGTGGTTGAAGGGTATAAACACACATATAATTGTCGTGTTTAATAAATGATACCCAGACTTTTTACACAAAAATGGGAATAAAAAAAGGGCCGGGCATTGTCCGGACTTTTTTTTCTTTTAAATAAAAGCTGATATCCTATACTTTTTTAAAATCCACAAAACTAAATCCAACTATTACTAACTTAATATTTGTGGCCCATTAAATGTGGAAAATATCCCAATTTCGGACCCTTTTTAAAAAAATTATTAAAAATGTTAAGACACAATTTCAATAAACAAAAAAAATTTACAATTTAGTTTAATACCTGATGATGAAGATTCCATTATAAAAGATTTTCTTTTAAAAGATTTAATACTACTAATAATCGCATGAATTGTAAAAAATTCCAATTTTTTCAGTTTTTTTCAAAGACTGCAATAATTTGCCAACTTTGACAGCTCACCGAATAAAAAGTAAACAACTAACAAGGGAAGTCTCCCTAGTGTCACCCGCGGATCTTTATGGAATTGGTTTTATTTTGTAGAGCAGAAAAAATAAAGGGACACGTATTTTTTTTTAGCGGCCCAAATTCATATTTAGGGGGTAAAAAGGAGGGGGGAAGACAAGGCCATTTTTCAGTTTTTTTCGTTTATTTCCTATACTATGCAAAGAAACCTAGTCATGTTGCATACCAAATGAAAGGTCTTTGGAAAACCTATCTACGTGTGCTAAGAACGTGTCCAAACATGCACAACTTTTCGTCATATTTAGTAAAATACTAACATTTTAGGACATTTATGTTAATAAGTCGAAAAATATTAACTTATATGGCCCGTTGTTAACACCACGAGATAGGTATTTTTAATACCTTTAATCTGATACCACACATGCCTATATTAATTTTGTTTAAATAGGCTTAAATCGTGAAAAACTGAAAAAGGTCAATTTCCCCCCATACAAATCGACCCCTCTAAAAAATGAATTTGGGCCGCTAAAAAAAAATACGTGTCGAATTAATTTTCGTTCTTAACAACATATCCAAATTTCATGAAGATCGGAGGGTGACACCAGGGAGACTTCCCTTGTAAGTTGATTGATTTTGACAATTAGTGGTGCAGAATTTTATCTACTTTTACCCCATACCAAATTTTATAACAAAAACTTCATTTATAAATTTCAATTAATCGCCACTTTGGTACCATTTGAACCCAATGTGCGTCGTATGGTATTGCACTGTGCAAAGCCTTATATATGGTAATATTGCACTGTGCAATACCATACGACAATTTTAAAACAACTATAGCTTAAAGTTTATTTTGTTTGTGTAATTTTTTACAAGTGTCCCTGAGGGTGAAATTAGATGAATTTCGAAATATTACTTCATATACACTTATTAGACAGTTCAACAACCAAAATCGGAATCGAATGAAACCAAAAGCAAACGAGAGTTGACATTTTCCATAACAAAGGCTTTTTTTAGTTCAGTGCTAGATTTTTTACACGCATTTAATTATAATTATAATTACTTGAAAACTGTATAAGAGGCGTATACTTAATTTTGTAATTGCCATTAAATAACAATCATACGCAACGGTGCACAGTGGTATGTTTTTTTAATAATTTGGCTATTCAATGAGTAGGTGCTGCACCGGTTGCAGCGAAATTCATACCGGTTATAGCTAAAGTAATTTAGAGCGAAATGGGAAAATTAACTAAATTCAAGAAAAATTAATAATGATTTAGCTCCATTGCCATGTTTTCCTTCTTTTAAGTTCAAATTTTACTTAAAAATAAGGAAAGAAAAAAAAAATTAATATTATGCCCATTTAAACTAAAAAATTGTAATTCAATTTAGTTCATACACATTTGAGAACCCGATTGGGCGAAGACTCTATTGGGTTTGAACCCGCAAGGTTCAGACCAAACCTGTAAAAAAACTTGAATTCAAGTATTTTCAAGTAAGTATACAAATACTTGTACTTGAGATTTTCAAGTATAAATATTTTTTACTTACTTGAATAATTTTTCAAGTAAGTAAAAAAAACTTGTACTTGAAATGTTCAAGTACAAGTATTTTCAAGTATTTTTTATTTGAACAAATTTTCATCAAGTAAAAATACTTGATAACCATTTTGTTGAAATAAAAAACTTTATGTGCTTGCCAAGAAATAAATAAATTAAAATAAATTTTTGTTATGGACATAATTTTGGTTTTATTTTGTTATTGGCTTGATGGGCTTGGGAATAAATTAGAGGGATGATAAGTGGACACTTAGAAGAGTAGGATTTGAAAGGTGGTTGTGGACCTGGAACGGTGGCGAGTTATGGAAGGAATGCTGAATGGTGGTTTGGAGGAGTGGAAGATAAACATGCAAAAATGTTGATATGTGTTGGAATGCTGTGCATATAATTTCCTCCAATTTGGTGTTGGGGGTTGGTGCTATTATGGTCTGTCCGTATTGACCGAGAGAAAGTCTAAAGACTATAGGGAGTAAAATGATAAGGGTGTGACCGATTCAGTGTATCTTTAGGCAAAATTTGAGGATTTGGGGTAGGGACGAGTAGATCTTGGGAATCATGTGAGGCAATACCCAACGTAGAAGTAGTTCTGTCGATGATATGGCTTTTGGAGGTAATTCAATAAAACATCTTAATGTTGTAGTGTCATTTTACTCCCGTGTAAGTCATTCGCGTGTACAGTAATTTTACGTACGAAAGTTCCTCCTAATATTAATTGCAGTACGCGCATTGTCTTATTGTTAGTAGTGGTTTAAACTTGTGTTGCTCAAATACATGTTTATTTGGAAACATTTTTGTTTAAGAAATTTATTTAAAAACACTTTTAAGTTATTTTTTACTTGAAGAAAATGTTTTCAAGTATTTTACTTGAACAAATTTGTGTTCAAGTATTTTATTTGAACACAAATTGTTGCAAGTAAAAATATACACAGAAAAAAATATGGGGAAAAACAATTTGAGTAATCACTTGTTTAAATTTAAAAAAAGTTTTGAGTAATTTTTTAATTGACGCAATTAAAAATTTACTCAAAAATTTAAAAACAAATTGAGTAAATAATTTAATAAGAATTTAATAGCTTTTTTAATTTTTTTTTGGAATTTTCTTAGTTTTTTTAATTCTCGTTTAGTTTATAGTTTTTTGTATATATACATGAAAGTTTGTAATTATATTTATAAAATTTTTTTATGTCTTTAAGACAAAAATATATTTGGTAAAGTTTGAAAAAACATGTTTTTTTTCTTTGTAAAAAAATATGAAATTTTTTTAAACTTTGTTTTTTTTAGAGTAGAAACAGAATAAGCCCGGCACGACTTTTTCCATACGGTTTGGCAGATTAAACCGGTGGCCGGCGCCGATGTGAAATAAAACTTGTTCTGTTTTTAAAAGGTGGTGCTTCTTGTTCTGTTCCTGCACTTAATAGTGTCAATTAAAAATTTACTCAAATTTTTTTGGCAAACATTTAATAAATTTTTATTAAAAATTTACTCAATACTATTAAATTGTTTACTGGTGGAAAATTGAGTAATTTTTTACTCAATAGTATTAAAAATTTACTCAAATTTTTTTTTATTTCTTTCTGTGTACTTACTTACTTGAACTTTTCGTCAAGTAAATAAAAAATATTTATACTTACTTGAAAATTTTTTCAAGTAAGTAAAAAATATTTGTACTTGAATTTTTCAAGTATAAGTACAAGAATACTTGAAAAAAATTAATATAAGTAAATAAATACTTAAGTACTTTACAGGTTTGGTTCAGACCCCTATGGGCCAAGATTCAGTTGGGTTCCTGAAGGATCGTCATAGATTTTAATCCAAAATTTTTGCCCGTTTCGCTCTATCTTGAGAATTTTAAATCTCGATAACTTTTAAACTTTTACTCGGAGAGCTTTTGGGTATTTGCGGCCTTGTTTTACGGGTTAAGAGCTACAAAAATTCTTTTAAACTGTTTGTTGTGTTAACAATATTTACCGAGATATGAGCATTTAAAAATTTTTCAATCCAAAGTTAGGACCCATTGGAGTCCACACATGTGAACTGGACCGGCGATATAACGGAGATCCATTTTGCTCTATCTGGCTTAGTTTTCGAGATATCGCCATTTAAGTTTAAAAAAAATAATTCCCCGAGTTATAAAAATTTTACTAAAAAAGTTGACAAAAACTTCCTCAAATCTAAGAAGATGAACTAATTGGTAAAAATTACGTCTTAAAACTAAAGACGAGGCATATTGTCTTAAAAATATAGATTTTTTTTATATATTTAGCGAAAATTTCTTTGGCGGTAAGAATTTCTTTCATGTGTGAGGGAACTAAATTGTTGGCGAATGTATAAACAATTTTGTAGAACATTTTTCTAAAGTTTAAGTTAAGTCCTTTTTTAAGTGCGCTGGACCTCAAATGTCCATTAGAGGCACCACCAGGGGCCCATATAGTAGGACATATTTACACACAAAAAAACCTAGTCAAATTACTAGAAAAAGTCTTGTTATCCCATTTTACCAATATTTTACAGCTTTCCTTGCTTTTTAACAAAAAATTTTCGACCGAAATTTAAATTTTTTTTGTAATTTTACAACCTTTTTTTGTAATTTTACAAATTTCCAAGGTTTTTTACAAAAAAAATTAGTAAATTTACGAGAATTCCTTGTAAGTTTTGTTTCGCCAAAAAAGGTGTAAATTTTAAATTTTTTTGATAAAAAGCTTGTAAAATTACAAAAAAGCTCGTAATTTTTACTAGGAATTCTCGTCAGAAATCTAGTAAAGTTACGAAACCTCCTTGTAAGTTTTATCGCGTCAAAAAAATTGTAAATTTTCAATTTTATTGGTAAAAAGCTAATAAAATTACAAAACTATTGATAAAAAGCTTATAAAATTACATAAAATTCTTGTCAAATAGGAGGTAGCAAAAAAAAGTTACAGTTTTTTTTTTTGTAATTTTACAAGGTTTTTTTTTAGTGTAGTATACAAGACTTTAAATGCTTTAAAATTCCCAACTTCAAATGCTTGTAAAAAAAATCTAGCACTGAACTAAAAAAGCCTTGGGGGTTTTGTTAAGTAAAATATCAACTTTCATTTGCTTTTGGGTTCATCCCATTCCGATTCGGAAAGTTCAATTTTGTATCACTCCCTGCAAACAAAAGGATACGACATCGATTCGCCGGTTGTATTGCCGATACGATAAATGTTATTGCGGCAATTATCGAATTCGTATCGCCGGCGATACACCTTTCGGGAGAAACTGTTACCCGACGGCAATACATCCAGGCGATACGAAAACGATTCGTCTTGGCGATAAAAGGGCAATATCGCCATATCGTATAAACGTATAAACGAAAAAAAATAGATTTGTATGTATCGCCGGAATATCACCAAAATGATAAACCGGCGATACAGCTATATCGATTCCCTGAAGCTGAAAATAGACATTATTTTTTTTATTCATATTTTGGTCATGTTAACAGGACTAAAAACATTTGCATTCACCCGAAAAATATATCTGCAACATTCGCTGAATTTTTTATTTTGTCTTTGAACGCATATTTGTGTTTTTCGGCCAAATTTATATTATTTTAAAGATTTATTGTTGTGCTTGATAAATTATTTTATTTTAAATTGACAAAGAAATAAAAATTTTCAATATTTTTTTTTTGTTTATCGCCGAAATATCATTCGTATGAGAAAACGGCTATATAATAAAAATACTACTTTGATTTTTTATTGAAATGATAAATTTCCGTATCGCCGCAATATCTTTTCGGCGATATATCGCCCTATTGTTTGCAGGGCTGTGTTATTTTCATTCATCACATAAACAATTTAAAAAAAGTGGTGAATATGGTAAGTGGTCGGAAAAAATAATGTATATTTAGCCAATGCCATGGTAATGCATTACGTATACCATAGTAATGGTTTTACTGCAATAATTCCTGCAGTATTCCGTATGAGAATATTTAAAATCTTTCTTACCAACAGTTTTTTTTTTTTTTCAACAATAAAAATATACACACTTTAATTAATACCACAAATTCCTTATTTTTCAATGACATATTTATTTGTATTAACAAATAAAATAGTCAATATAACAATTTGTTTTTTTTCTCCTACATACATTTATTTTAACAAAATTTAAATAAGTCAATCAATGTTTTGATTAAAATTTTTGTTATTTTCTTTAACTGTCGAATTAAAAATTTCTAACATACCAGATTTTTTTTTGCTTTAATTTATTTGTTTTATTTATTTAAAAAAATATGAATTTCTTCATAATTTTGCAATATGCTTACAATTCATTTGTTAAATCAATTATTATTTTGATTGACTTTAAATTAAAAATTGATTAAGTTTTTAATCAAAATCGAAAAAGTGTTTAATTGAAAATTAAAATCAATTAATCACCTACAATTTGATGATTGATATAACAATTTTTTTTATCGGATTAAAAAATTAATTGAACCGCGTTTTTGTTGATCAATTCGATTTCTATTCTCTCTGTGTACCATACAATTCATCAAAAAACTATTTATAGTAATTAAGTATTTAAAATCAATATACATAAATTTATTTATTTAAAAATTATCCTGATCACATAGGCGTTAATTTTCTGGCCACAAACGTGTTTGTTCACTACAACACTACAACACAAAAACGCATATTTAATTTGCATGCCATATACAAAAAAAAAACTTAAAATCTGCCAGGATACCTGCATAAATATGCACAATATGCATAATATTATAGACAAGCAGCGCAATGTCCGCCTACCACAATTGTTGCCACATTTGCGGATATTTGGATTTTATTATTGTATTTCATGGTACAAATATTTTTTTTTTGGTTTTAATTTTCATTAAAACACTCGTTCTCTATCTGCTGGATGGATGTTCATAAATGAATGTCAATATTTGTTTTAGCTTGTGCCAAAATAATGAGTCCGAGTCAATTCATGCGTTTGTGGACATGCATTTATTAATAATAATATTCAGGGTTATGTTGGAAAATGCATTTCAAGGGAAAATTAATTTTAAAGTGGGGAAAATTGAAGCGGAATCTATGAAAAAGTCATAGATTCTTGAACATTTTTCTTAAGAAATATTCGCAGTTTCTGAGACATTTTTTCAAAAGAAAATATATCAGATTCTGGGATATTTTTTTTTTAAGAAAAAGTCTCAGATTGTGAGAAATGTTTCATTTTACTTATATCAATAACACAAAATGTTTTATAGAAAATTTTTCTTTAACACAGTGCAACAATCAAATTTGGAATGGGATGAAACCAAAAGCAAATGAAAATTGATATTTTCCATAACAAAACCCTCAAGTTTTTTTTTAGTTTTTTTTACACTCATTTGAAGTTGGTGAACTATTATTATAATTATAATTACTTCAAAACAGTATAAGAGGCGTATACTTAATTTTGTAAAACCCTTTAAAAAAAATCATATATGGCATTCACACTTGCTGTTTTGAAGTGTTCAAGAGTGAGATGTTTAAAAAATTCTTTGTTCTATGTCCATTACGTTTTTATTCTGTTACTGGTGTTTTGTTGAACAACTTGTTTAAGGTCGGAAGTGTGAATGCCATAATACGCAAAGTTTTACAGTGGTTTAAGCAAAATTCACAATGAGTACTCTCTGCCAGAGAGTGGATTTTGTTCCTTTCTCTTTCACACTTGAGTGTTTTGTTATTTAAAATGTCAACTTTCACCTGCTTTTGGTTTCATCCCATTCCTACTCGGAAAGTTCTATTTTGTATCGCTACACAAGATTTTCTATAGAAAATTGATGAAAACACACAAGTTTCTGAAAAAAATTTAATTGTTATCGATAACACAAAATTTTATATAAACAAGTAAAAAAGTTAAATTCGGCCTTGCCGAATGTAGTGATACCCTCCACAATTTCAAAAAGATTATTGCGAACAACTTTATTTAAAAGGAAATTACTTTTGAAAAAAAAAAAATTTGAAAAAAAAATTCCGCGAAAAAAAATTTTGGTAAAAAAAATTCGCGATTTTTTTCTTTTTTTGTCAAAAAATATGTTCGTACTTGTTTAAATACCATTTTGTGTTCAATTATGTCAACCAGAAGCCGAATTAAAGCATTTTGTATTTTTAGGTTATGTTGAATGTACTGAAATTTTTGAGGTGTGCTTACATTTTCGTTCATAACTTTTGAACCGCTGAACCGATATCGCTCAAATGCAATACCAAACTGTGCAATATTTTGTCCGCGAGAGCATTTTCCACAGACAGACAGACAGACAGACAGACGGACATCGCTAGAATGTCTTAAAATCGATCGGGCATCATGAATATATATACTTTAGGGGGTCCCAGACCGATATTTCGATGAGTTACAAACGGAATGACAAACTTATATATACCCTCTATCACTAAGTGGAGGGTATAAAAATCAAAAAAATTTATTTTCTATAAAAAATTAAATCGATGACAGAAAATTTCTGTTAAAAAAATTCTACTGAAATCGAAAAACCAACATATTCTATAAAATATTTTACTGTTATCGATAACACTTTTCGATTAAACAAATTTTTCTATAGAAAATTATACTGTTATCTATAACTCAATACCCTACTGTTATTGATAAACAATTATTCTGTTATCGCAATATCGATAACATAAAATTTAGTATTAAAAGGTATGCAGTTATCGTATTTATAGAAAATTTTTTGTTATCGATAACAAAAAAATTTTTATGAAACATCGTACAAAATTTTCTATAGAAAATTTTAATTTTATTTATCCAAAGAAAATTTTACTGTTATCGATAACAAAAAATTTGTTTATTAAGAAATTATACTATTATCGAGAGCACTGTTATCAGTAACACAAAATTTTCTATAGAAAATGTTAATTTTATTTATCCACAGAAAATTTTACTGTCATTGATAACACACAATTTTTTATAAATAATTTTGCTATCTGCAATAATACAAAATTTTCTACAGAAAATTAAACTGTTATCGATAACAAAAATTTGCTACAGAAAATTTTACTGTCATCGATAACACATAATTTTTTTACAATAAATTCTAATCTCAGCAATAACAGAAAATTTTCTACCAAAAATTCTACTGCTATCAATAACAAAAAAACAGTTCGAAGAGAATTCTACTGAGATCGAAAACAAAAAAAAATTATAATGAAATTTCGACTATTATCGATTTCACAAAATTTTCTTAAAAAACTCATACTTTTGTCGATAACTCAAAATTTAATATAGAAAACTTTACTGTTATCGATAGAAAATTACCTATACTGCTATTAAAATATCGATAACACAAAATTTATTATAGAAAGTTGTTATCGATAACAGAAAATTTTCTATAAAACGTCTTACAAAATTTTTTAAGGAAAATTTTACTGTTATTGATAACATATATTTTCCTCAGAAATTTTTACTGTTATCGATAGCAAAAATTTTTTAATGAAGAAAGACAATAATACAAAATTTTCTTTAGGAAATTCTACTGTTATCGATAGCAAAAAATTCTACAGAAAGTTCTAGAAAATCGATAACACAAAAATTTTTATACAAAATAAGATTGTTATCGACAATCCAAAATTTTCTATAAAAAAAATCTACTGTTATCGATAACATAAAGTATTCTATAGAACATTCTACTGCTATCGATAACACAAAATTTTCTGTATAAAATTCTACTATTTTCCATGACAAAAAAAAATTTCTACAGAAAATTCTACAGTATCGATAAGACTAAAATTTCTACAGAAAATTTATCGATAACACAAAATTTTCTATAGAAAATTCTACTGTTACTATAACACAAAATTTTCTGTAGAAATTCAACTGTTATCGATAACACAAAATTGTCTGTAGAAATGTCTACTGTTACCGATATCAATAACACAACATTTCTATAGAAAATAGTACTGTTATTGATATCACAAAATATTTTAAAGAAAAGTCTACTGCTATCGATAACACAATATTTTCTGTAGAAAATTCAATTTTTTTCCATAACAAAAAAATTTCTACAGAAAATTCTACAGTATCGATAAGACTAAAATTTCTACAGAAATTTTTTTGTTATCGATAACACACAATTTTATATAGAAAATTCTACTGTTATCACAAAATTGTTTACAAAATTTTACTGTTATCGATAACACAAAATTTTGTATAGTAAATGCTGCTCTTATCGATAACACAAAATTTTATGTAGAAAATTCTACTGTTATCGATAACACAAAATGTTTTATAGAAAATTCTACTGTTATCGATATCACAAAATTTTCTAAAGAAAAGTCTACAGTTATCCATAACAACAAAAATTCCACAGTATCGATAACACAAAAATTTTTGATAGAAAATTTAACTGTTATCGACAACTCAAAATTTTCTTTAGATTTTCTTTATCGACAACACAAAATTTTCTATAGAAAATTCAACTGTTTTTGATAACTCAAAATTTTCTATAGAAAATTCTACTGTTATCGATTACACAACATTTTCTGTAGAAAATTCTACCGTTATCGATAACAAAAAATTTGATATAGAAATTGGTGCTTTTGTCGATAACACAAAGAAAATTCTACTGTTATCGATAACACAAAGAAAATTCTACTGTTATCGATAACACAAAATTGCATTATAAATTACACTTAAGCTAAATTCACAATGACGGAGTACTCTGTGCCAGAGAGTGGATTTTGTTCCTTTCTCTTTCGCACTTACACATTTTTTGTATGATGGTATGTATCTCTATTTTTAGAGATGGTACTCTGTAGTACAGAGTACTCCGACATTATGTCGGAGCCTTTATCCTTAACAATAAAAATTTTACAGTATCGATAACACTATTTTTTTTTTTTAGAAAATTCAACTGTTATCGACAACACAAAACTTTCTATAGAAAATATTACTGTTATCGATAACACAACATTTTCTACAGAAAATTCTACTTTTACCGATAATACAAAATTTGGTATAAAAAATGCTGCTCTTATCGATAACACGAAATTTTATGTAGAAAATTCTACTGTTATCGATAACATAAAATTTTAACACAAATTCTACTGTATCGATAACACAATTTTTCATTGAAAACTCTACTGCTGTCGAAACAACAAACATTTTCTACAGAAATCTCTACTGTTATCGATAACACAATATTTCGATAGAAAGTTGCACTGCCATCGGTTACACAAAATGTTCTATAGAAAATTCTGCTGTTATCGATAACTCAATTTTTTATATAAAATTGTACTTTTATCGAAAGTGTTCTATAGAAAATTCTACTGTTATCGATGATACAAAATTTTATATAGAAAATTCTACAGTTATCCATAACAAAAAAAAATACACAGTATCGATAACACAAAATTTTTTTATCGATAACACAAAAATTTCTATTGAAAATTCAATCGACAACACAAAATTTTTTATAGAAAATTCCACTGTTATCGATAACACAAAATTTTCTATAGAAAATTCTATTGTTATCGATAACTAAAAAATTTGGTATAAAAAATGGTGCTCTAATCGATAACACAAAACTTTATGAAGAAAATTCTTCTGTTATCGATAACACAAAATTTTCTATAGAAAATTCTATTGTTATCAATAACGAAAAAATTTGGTATAAAAAATGGTGCTCTAATCGATAACACAAAACTTTATGAAGAAAATTCTTCTGTTATCGATAACATAAAATTTTAACACAAATTCTACTGTATCGATAACACAATTTTTTGCTGTTATCGATAACACAATATTTCTATAGAAAATTGCACTGCTATCGGTTACACAAAATTTTCTATAGAAAATTCTTCTGTTATCGATAATTCAATTTTTTATATAAAATTGTGCTGCAAAACAACAAAACTTTACAATAGAAAATTCTACTGCTATCGATAACACAATATTTCTATAAAAAATAGTACTGTTGTCAATTAGATTACACAAAATCTTCTATAGAAAATTTTACCACTTTCGATAACACAAAACTTTCTACATAAATTGAAACAGTAGAATCTGTTATCAATTAAATAAAGTATTTGTAAAATCTTCTACTGTTATCGATATAACAAAATTTTCTATAAAAATCGTACTGTTACCGGTAACACAGAATTTTCTATAGCAAATTAAAAAGTTATCGAAATTTTCTATAGAAAATTATTGTAATATCGGTAACGCAAAATTTTCTATAGAAACTTCTATTGTTATCGATAACACAAAATGTTCTATGGAAAATTCTACTGATATCGATAGCACAATATTTTCAATGGAAAATTCTACTGTTATCTAAAATAACAAAAATTCGACATTATCGATAACACAAACATTTTTTATAGTAAATTGAACTGTTATCGACAACACCAATTTTTTTATAGTAAATTCAACTTGTTTCGATAACACAAAATTTTCTATAGAAAATTCAACTCTTATCGATAACACAAAATTTTCTATAGAAAGTACAACAGTTATCGATAGCACACAATTTTCTATAGAAAAATTCTACTGTTATCGATAACACAAAATTTTCTGTAGAAAACTCTACCGTTATTGATACACAAAATTTGGTATAGAAAATGCTGCTTTTGTCGATAACAGGAAATTTTATGTAGAAAATTGTACTGCTATCGATAACAAAAAATTTTCTATAGAAAATTCTACTGTTATCGATAACAATTCATTCTCTATAGAAAATTCTGCTGTTATCGATAAAACTATTTTTTATAGGAATTTCTTCGATAACACAAAATGTTTTATAGAAAATTTTACTAATATCGATATCAAAATTGTCTATGAAAAATTCTACTATTATCGATAACACGAAATTTTCTATCTAAAATTCTTAGGTTCTGAGACATGTTTCCTATAGAAAACATCTCAGATTCTTGGCCAACATATTCTGCATCAAAATAAAATTTAAGTCTTCCTGAATATGGCTTTTTTAAATTGACTTTATTCATATACACTCGTACAAACACAAAAAGTTCACATAATTAAAAATATAAAAAAAAAAAATATTTAAATAGAATTAAAATTAATAACAATATAAGTAAACATAAATTTTAATTAAATTAAAAAATAAAATTGACATTTTTGTTGCATTTGTTTTTCAGTTTGCTGGAGTTTATAACATGCATATATGCAAGCAGTCATGCAGGCATGTCATGCATAAGCAAATTACATACTTTAACATTTACTAGAGTGTAAAGAAAATTAGCTAGAAAGGCAGCCAAGTGAATTTTAAAAGGTAATACTGGAAAAGTATTCATATGATATTACAAGGTAAGTACCATTTTAAAGTGCTCACTTTTTTAAAGGATATTTTTTCTCCCATTCCTTGGTTAACCACCATAATCTGTTTAAGTTTATGTTAACACGTACAGACACCATAAAAACGCTAAAAATAATCATAAAAAAATTTAAAATCCCATAAAATAAAATAGGAATATTTCGCTATCTGTGTAGTCTCGTATTTTAAATTTGTATTGGCAATAATACAATCGAAGAAAATCATTACATTTCAACAATACACGCACGCCTGGACTTGCCACACTTTCTTTAACAATTTATTTTTTATATTTTTAAATTCATGTAACTTCTGCATGATTTCATATCTAATGATGCAATCAACAAATAACAAATCCATGTATTTAAATTGAACATAATACATACAATAGCAAAAAGGAACCATTTTATGCCGTTGCTATAGAAAGGGAGTAACTTTTAGGGATGATAAAGGAAAATTTTAAAAGTGTACTAAATTTGTTTAAAATTTTATTTAGTTCCCAGCAGAAATAAATCGAGATTTTGGCGACACAGCATCTGTTTATAGCATACCGTAGCGCATCCAAAGAGCGCTCTTAGGGATGCAGTAAAAGGAAGGGGAAAAAATTTTAATTTTTTTTTTAAGATTTTTTATATAAAACTTATAATGTGTAATTATTTTTTGATAAAATTTCACACTTGCTTTCCTTTTTAATATTTTTAACACTTTTTGAATAAAAAAACATGAGTTTTAGACAAAGACACATGATTTGACTGCATCATTATTGCGCATTAATCAGCGCTGCAAAGAGCGCTTCAATCATAGCATCTTTGACCGCTGTTCCCAAAAAAAATCCCATAAAAAATGTGAAAATGAAAATTTCCGATATTTTTTTGATGTTCACTTCCGATTTTTTTTTTTTCATTTTGTTTCACATAAATAAAGTTTTGAAAAGTAAAACGAATGAATTTTTTTGTTATATTTTTTTAAATTTTAGTTATTTGATTTCAACTTTGAATTTACAGCATCTTTATTCTGCTTAAATCAGCTCTACAAAGATACATGAATTCACTGCATCTTTAATCTGCTTAAATCAGCGCTAAAAAGATACATGAATTTACAGCATCTTTATTCTGCTTAAATCAGCGCTCTAAAGACACGTGATTTCAGTGCATCTAAAGAGCGCTGTTTCTGTGTATCCAACTAGCGCTCTAAAGTGGGACATCGCCTTAGGGAATCATGCATGAATTCAGCGCAATTGGATGCGCTCCTTTACTCAAGTTCCCCTTCCAAAAGCTGCTGAACGTTCAGCAAAATTTCTGCTGGGTTCTTAGAACTTTTTTCCTCCACTTATAAATTTCCCAAGTGTCCTGGTAAATTTTTATTTTACTAGACCTAAAATTTATGCGGTCCAAATTTGTGAGTCAATCGGATTAAATTTGATGCGCTGAAGACAAATATAAAAAAAAATATATATAAAATCTTTTGAGGATGTTTATTCTGGCTCGAGGTCATTATTTTCTTTACTAATTAAAACCATGATATTCTCATAGCATAATTTTCAAGAAAATAATTTTTTTGTTTTAAATTTATTTATGTTTTAAACATTTTTGTTGGTTATTGACAATCGTTGCATTATTATTAGTATGGTACAATTTCTTTGTCTTTCTAATTCACGTTGTGAATAGAGGCGAATATGTATTAATATTTTAGTTTGTGCACAAACGATTTGTCATTAGTAGGGATGAGAATTCCATGCAAATGCATGTTTTTTGTCGATAGTCTAAAACCGATATCGACCAATTATCTTTTCGAATCAAGAAATTTGCGTTAAAATGGCATCGATTTGTTTTGCATATTTTGGTGAAAATGCATATTTTTGCATATTTTGGTTTTAAATGCATATTTTGTGCATATTTCCAATTTTTAAGTGCATATTTTTGCATATTTTGCCATAAATTAGCAAAAACACAAATCGAAATTTATTTGTTCAAAAACTATTTTAAATTTTAAAAACTTATTTTGAAAATAAGAAAAACTATTTTTTTTTCTTTCTAATTTTTTTTAAAGATATTTTTAATTTCTAAAAATATCTTGCTTACGTAAATTTTAAAATGTTACTATTTAAACTCGACGTTATTTTTTGATTTTTAAGAAGTTTTTTCTATAAAAACAAGATTTTTATAGCACAAATTTCATTTTTTAGTGCATATTTTGAATTTTTTAGCGCATATTTTATGCGCATATTTTAGATTTTTTAGTGCATGAAAATCTCATCCCTAGTCATTAGACTCGTTTGCTACTTTGTAGTAAATCGTTTCTATTTTTTGCTAAATAATCTTGACAATGGAATTTGACAAATTCCGAAACACGTGTCGATTAAGTCTTGCAAAAATGACCAACATAAATAAATTTAAAACAAAAAAATAATTTTCTTGAAAATTATGCTATAAGAATATCATGGATTTTATTAGTAAAGAAAATAATGACCTCGAGCCAGAATAAACATCCTCAAAATATTATATTTTAAAGGTCGAAAAAAACAATTTTTATTTTTTAATATAAATTAATCAGAATTTATATATAAAATCGCTTGAACGATTTTCGAGATATCGCTATGCAAAAATCGCGCTTTTTTCCCTGGTCAAGAAATTTAAAAATAAAAATTTATAAATTTGTTTTCCTTGACACTTCAATAGAGTTTGAGAAAAACTTCCATTTAAAACTAATTTAAGCCAAATCCGATTATTTTACCCAGTGTCACCCTTCGATCAAAGTTTTGGTTTTTTAGGTAATTTTCACCAAAAACACTAAACTTTGATCAAAGGGTGCCATGGGCAAAAATGGTTTGATTTGGCTCAAATTAAGCTTAAACAAAAGTATATTTCAAGCCCCAAACAAATTTTATTACCAAATTTTGTATTAATATTCATTTTTCAAAATCCAAAGCTTTGGTAGAAATTTTTCAAAATCCAAAACTTTAATCAAAGGGTAAACATTATCGGATTTGGTTCAAATTATGCATCAAAATTAAATTTAAATGAAAGAAGGGGTAAAAAAGTGTTCTTTGGGACTTTTTATACCCTACACCACTCTGTGGTACAGGGTATAATGAGTTTGTGCTGATGTTTGTAAATATTGGTAAATATTGGTCGCAATTTTCAATCAATTGACTTGAAATTTAAAACTTAAGCATCTTCTGGTCCAAGGACGAAGCCTATTGAAATTGGAGAAAATTGGTACATGTTAAGACCTAGCCCCCATACAAACGCCATCTTTGGATTAGGCTTAAATGACTCTAATAACCGTATTATAACAGATAACGCATTGAAATTTAACAGGTAGTCAAATTTTGTATGCACGAATCATCATTCCAAATCGGATCAGTCCTTCTGGTAGTCCCCATACAAACCACCCTCCCGATATTCACATAATTCTCCCAAAATTCATAAAAATGTAAATATTTGATAAAAATTTTATTTTTAGGTGTTAAAAGTGTACTTTAGTAACCTAATCAAATCGGAATATAATTGGACCATTTTTGGACTTAGTCCCCCATATAAAAATTTCGACCGACATTCAGTTAAATCGGTCAATTGACAAAAAAATAAACCAATTCCACTAAAATTTTATCTGTGTGTATTTTCTACACCACACCCTAAGCAAATGAGTCCAGTTTCCTACTATAAATTGGGTAAATTTCAACAAATTCAAAAAATATACTACTATAAATTTAGTAAATTTCCAATATTTTTAAGTAGAATTACGCAATTTGTGTAAATTTACCCAATTTATAGTAGGAAACTGAAATCATTTTAAATAGAGTGTAAATAAAGATCAAACAGAAGGCATATACAATCGGTCCATGTTTGGACTTGGGACCCATTTTCCGGAAAACACTGGTGTAGGGTATCATATGGTCGGTCATGACCGACTATAACTTTCTTAGGCTGCGTTTTTGACATATCGCTTTAACTTAGTTTAACTGGGAGTTTTATTAAACTTTATAAAAATAAAACCAAGTTTAACCAAGCATTCTGGTTTTCAGTTCAAGTTTAGCAAATGTCGATTAACGCGGTATTGCCATACCAAATTCCACATTTCCAATTAGAATAGTTGCCATCATCGCACATTTTTTCGAATAAAATACCACAACATGGCAATACTAACCAGTACATTTGAAAATCAGAGGTGTTTTTTTGAAATTTTTGTACCTTAGTTTAACTCTTCATCATTGGTGAGTTAAACTTAAAATAAACCACATCTCAAAAACAGAATTTGTGGTTTTAACTCAGTTTAAACCTAAAACCAATAAATTTTACAACCCAAAAACTCAGCCTTACTTGTTTTTTTTTTATTTAAGTTAAAATTAAAAAAAAATCTATTAAAGTTTTCGTAAAAACCAATTTTTTAAAAACTAAATTTTTCTAGAAAATATCTTAGCAGATTTCTCTGCTGTTTTGACAGATTTCTCTGCTGATTAAACCTAAATAATCATGACAGATTTTCAGCAAAGCGTGTCTGCTTAAATCAGCAGATTTCTCAAATGGCTCTAAAAGTATTTTCAGCAGATGTTTCTGCCGATTGGACAGAGCATATATTTGGAGTTTAGGAAAGGTCTCAGATTCCGATACATTTTTCTATAGTCAGAGACTCTGAGATATTGTTTCTTTAGAAAATGTCTCATTTATTCTATAGAAAAAGTCTCAGATATGTCTCAAAATCTGAGACTTTTTCTATAATAAAAAAATATACATTTTCTATGGAAAAAGTTCCAAATTTGAGAGATTTTTTCTGTAGGAAAAGTCTCAGATTTTGAGACATTTTAATACCCTCTACTCTAGTGATAGAGGTTATATATAAGTTTGTCATTCCGTTTGTAACACCTCGAAATATTGGTCTAGGACCCCATAAAGTATATATATTTATGATCCTCGATTGATTTTAAGACGATCTAGCGATGTCCGTCTGTCTGTTAAAAACACGCTAACTTTTGAAAGACTTTACGGAGGCTCCTGAGGTTAGGCATATATGTTGAGCATTTACCTGTTCAGGCTGGTATTGCAATCCAGCAAAATCGGTCCAGTGGTTCCAAAGTAATGAGCAAAAGACTGAATTTCGGGAGATAAAAAACACGCTAACTTTCGAAAAGCTTTCTGAGGATGCTGACGCTTGGCATATATATTTTTCATTCCACTGGCCTGGTTCGTATTGAATTTCAGCCATATCGGTCGAGTGGTTCAAAAGTTATTAGCAAACCCGTGAATTTCAGATTAGTTTCACCTCTAAGGCTGAGTTTTTGAGTTGTAAAATTTACTGGTTTTAGGTTTAAACTGAGTTAAAACCACAAATTCTGTTTTTGAGATGTGGTTTATTTTAAGTTTAACTAACCAATGATGGAGAGTTAAACTTAGGTACAAAAATGTCAAAAAAACACCTCTGATTTTCAAATATACTGGTTAGTATTGCATGTTGTGGTATTTTATTCAAAAAAATGTGCGATGATGGCAACTATTCTAATTGGAAATGTGGCATTTGGTATGGCAATACCGGGTTAATCGACATTTGCTAAACTTGAACTAAAAAACAGAATGCTTGGTTAAACTTGGTTTTATTTTATAAAGTTTAACAAAACTCCCGGTTAAACTAAGTTAAAGCGATATATCAAAAACGCAGCCTAAGACTGACCCCTTAATAAACCTTTGTTGTAAAATTACAGTTTTTTTTGTAAAATAAAAAATGGTAGAATACAATTACGAAAATAAATTTGTAAAATTACCAATAAAACTGTAGTTCTCGTTTGAGCAAAGTACAAGATTTTTTGTAAAAAACAAGGAAAATTGTTAAATATTGGTAGAACGGGATTACAAGGCATTTTACCAGGCGTTTTTACCAGTTTTTTTTAGTGTAGAAACATTAAATTTAGAATGTAGGATTTTCCGGTAAACAAACCTTCGGAAAGAAGTACTGTTTAAAATTCCGTTATAAGAAAGTAAAAAGCACTTTGGTACTTTTTTATTTCTCCTGAAATAACCGACATAGAAAACCTCTAGCCGAAAAAAAATTAAAAAAAGTATTTTTTAGAAATCTATGTATCTTAATGGGGTAATAAATTGTACTTTGGTACTTTTCAACACTCAAAGAAAAGACGTGCCGGGAGACATTAGGTGCACCTTCCCCTTGCGATTTTGAACTTCTTTTGAGAAAAGAATGTTGCATTTGCTTAGCAAAGGTAAAAAAAAACCCTTCAAAAAATGCGGTTTTCCTTAGGTTGGTTTAGTTCTCCAAGGGGAACTTTTTTCCCCTTAGTCCGATTTTGCCCATTTCCGAACTTAACCTGCTAGGAATATAAGACATATTCGTCAAAACTTCGGAAGTCTAGCTCTTTTATTTTGGACTGTATCGTGTCTTCTACAGACAGACGGACGGACAGACGGACGGACGGACATCGCTAGAATGTCTTAGAATCGATCACTGACCAATAAAATATATACTTTATGGGGTCATAGACCGATATTTCGATGCGTTACACACGGAATGACAAAGCGAGTATACCCCCATACTGTGGTTGGAGGGTATAACAAGTAAAAAAATTATAGTGGGCCAAGACCGACCATATAATACCTTATACCAGTGTTTTCCGGAAAATGAGTACCAAGTCGAAAAATGGTTCGATTATAATCATATTTTTGGGTTATTAAAGTATGCGTTAAACACACACAAACAAAATTTTAATAAAATATTTTCTATTTTCATGAAATTTTAGAGATTTATGTGATTATCGGGAGGGTGGTTTGTATTGGGGGCTACAAGAATTCCTTTGAAATTCGGAACAGTGATTTGTGACCAAAAACGTTTACCTGCTAAATTTTGAAAGGATACATATTAAAATATGGTTGTTAGGGTCAATTCCATTGGCCGAATAAATGAATAAATAAATTGACCCAAATTTAAAGGGACGTTTGTATGGGGGCTAGGTCAACACATGGACCGATTTTTTCCAATAGCGTTTGTCCTTAAGCTTAAGTTTCAAATTTTAGACAAATCAGTTAAAAATTGCGACCTGTATCGTGCGCACAAAGTTTACATAGACGAAGGACGGACAGACGGACGGACGGACGGACATCGCTAAATCGACTCAAAAAGTGATTCTGAGGCGATCGGTATACTTGAAAGTGGGTCTAGGACCAATATTTCGGGTAGTTACAAACATCAGCACAAACTCATTATACCCTATACCACAGAGTGGTGTAGGGTATACAAATCAGAAGATTATATTGCTAATTTTACAGAAACAATTTTTTTTTAAGATTTCAGCAAAAATTTTCTAGCAAATTTCTTTTCTGTTTTGACAGGCTTCTCTGCTGATTAAACCTAAATAATCATGACAGATTTTCAGCAAAGCGTGTCTGCTTAAATCAGCAGATTTCTCAATGGCTCTAAAAGTATTTTCAGCAGATGTTTCTGCCGATTGGACAGAGCATTTATTTGGAGTTTAGGAAAGGTCTCAGATTCCGATACGTTTTTCTATAGTCAGAGATTCTGAGATATTGTTTCTTTAGAAAATGTCTCATTTATTCTATAGAAAAAGTCTCAGATATGTCTAAAAATATGAGACTTTTTCTGTAATAAAAAATATACATTTTCTATGGAAAAAGTTTCAGATTTCAGA